>PVHX01000087.1:401781-443961 GCA_004024805.1 Geosciurus inauris | reverse complement strand
CTCTGGGTTCCTGGTGATTTTGAGTGGGTTCTTTTCCTGTAAGGACACTGATTCTTAGGACCAGGATTAAATGACCCTTCATGCCATAGCAATTGCTGTTTGCACTTTGGTTCCCGTTGTGGTTTAAAAATTAGTGCACGTGTATGAATCACAAGGGGCGTATATTTAGTGAAAATCAGAGCCTCAGTCTGTTCTCTGTTTAGTAGAGATGCCTTAGTGTGACATTGTCTCATCATTGAAACACAGATGACAGTATTTTACTTTGAAACCAGGGTATTGGAGGTACTCACCAAAGGGTGAGTTTACAGATATGTCTTAGGCTTGTCCATATCCTTTTATGCTTCTTAGCACAATTGATTATCATTAAGAAATCTCCATAGATTCTGATATGAATAAAATGCTTTTAATACCACAAGTGGAAGCAAAGATGGAATTTTTTAGTGACTATTTCTAAGTGAGTGCCTGAAAAACATTTAAAACTCTTTTCTAACACTGTACTGTCGCAAAAATTTTCTGCCTAACAAAAATAGTTTAAATAAACAAAGAACATCTAAAATCCTATTTCAGAATTTCCCCCAGAAAGGAAGCTCTAGGAGGACAGGGACATTTACCTGTTTTGATTGCTACTGTATCCTAAGAGTCTAGGGCAGTGCCTGGCATGTGCAAGTGCTCAGTTTAAAATTCATTTAATGACTATCATTAGGGACAGATGGTGGAATTTTCTAGAAGCCATGGAACCACACCAGTGATGAAGGCTCTGATTCACTGCTTTAACCCTCGTTTGTCTTCATCTCAACTAAAATAAATCCTCAAACAAAACAAAACTCCCTTTGCCACAGACCACAAAAAGTAGATCAAGTGTGGTCTCCAGACCTAGAGCATAACAGCTTTAGAAAATGTTATAATTAATAATTATATAATAATAATGAAACATAATTTATATAATTATAAACATAATTATAAACATAAATTATAAACATAATTTATTCAATTCATAATCATTTACAAGTAGGTGTAGTAAAGAAGAGATTGAGGCTTTGGAAATATATTTTTTCAATAGGGCCTGGATTATTTTTTTCTAACATGTTTTAGTCATGTCTGAATCCCTCTGCTTTCTACTTCATACAAAGTCACTGGTGTCTGAGGCAATTCACAAACTTTATTGTGCCAGTTTTATAGCTGGGGGATAGATTTATTTTGCAATTCATTATTAACCTTTACATTTATTTCCCAACTAGGAAGATTCAAATTTCAGAACAGTCACAGGGATGGCTAGAGCTCATGAGGATTTTCTCTCCCCATTCTTATTGGTTTTGTTATTTTTAAGAAAAATCTTATGTCACACTCTTTTTCAGATGCTTTAGACCTAACTTCATCTAAATGTGACCCCTCTTCTGAAGATTTAATCCCTGGAGGTTGGTGTGAGGAAGCAGTGCAATGGTGTCCCAGAATTTAGGGGAGGGACAGGTCATTGCTGGAATGTGGGGTCCCACTCTCCCCTCCCATGCCTGTGGCACACACTGCTATACAGCCCAGCTCACACTGCAGTGGCCTATGGCCTCAGTATCCTCAGCATTCGCCTGTGGTTCTCTGCCAAGTCATGAGATTGGTCCTTTGCCGTCTTTATCTTACACTGTTTACAAAATGCTACTTTGGAGGACACATCATTGAAAGTAGTTCCTGTCTGATTAGAGCCAGTGTTGGTGGCGGCAGAGAGGAGATTAGGGCAAGCCTACAATGTTCTGGGTTTTACACTGGAACATCTGGAAGCTCTCGGCTACACATACATCCTTTAAAAAGGCCCCTCCTGTTGATCCTCGTTGAATGGGTCTCTCTGATGTAGTGATAATGGGGTAAGCCCAACAACCTGTGGCCCAGACAGCAAATGTCCACTGAATAGTACAGTGACTCTTTACACTTCCCTATTGTCTTGCAGTTAGGTTGAGCTGTGTGACTAGTTCTGGCCAATGAACTGTACCACCTGTAGGCTAAGACAGCCCAGGGCCATCCATTTCTTCTTCCTGTGCCATGAGCTTGTCAATTTTGTTGAGAAGTCAGCCTCACATCCAAGATAGAGGTAGAATGGTGGTTACAGGTCGGGAAGTGTCCTCACCATTATGCACTGGACCCTTGTGTAAGTACAGGCTGTGGGCTTCATCTGTTGATGCAACTAACAACAATATGCCATGAGTGAACTGTCATAAATACGTGAACAGGAAGCCCTGGCCCCAGGTTCAATGGCTGATCTTTACCTGCCAACAGATCCCATCAAAATCTTGGCTGTGAACTTGGATCGTCTGCCTTAAAAAAATATCAGAGGATACATAATCCAAAAGAGTGAAAGCAGGAGCTCAAAGCTATTTGTATAGGTATGCTTATGGCAGCCCTATTCACAATAGCCAGAAGATGGAAACAACCCAAATGCCCATCAACAGATGAGCAGGCAAACAAAATGTGGCCTCAACAATTGAATATGGTTCAGCCATAAAATGGAACAAAGTTCTGATGCATGAGAAGATGTGGATGAAACTTGTAGATATTATGCTAAGTTCCAAGTATTCCTCTAGGCATTGGGTGGCAGGGGGAGGGGGGAGATCAGACAACATTCCAGTGAGGAGATACTGCCTCCCTGCTAGATAAGTAAGTGAGTGTAATTTTGGTCTGTAGGGTGGTGTGAGGGTTGGAGGGAAGAGTGCTCAGAGGAACCCTCTGTAGCCTTGCTGAGAAGCTGGTATTTTCACAGGTGGGTCAGTGGCTGATATGCTTACCTGGGAGAAGAACATGGTAGGTGGTAGAGGGAAGAACAAACACACAAATCTTGTTTTATTGTTTTTCTTATCCAAAGCAGTTTTTAAGAACTTCATGGTATAAAGTACTTGTCTTTATTTGTCTAAGAACTACAGCATCTTCTAACTAGTGCCTAATGTGGTGAATGCTCAAAATGTTGGCATCCTGTTCTGCTCTCAGCCTTGAAATTTGTAGCATACATGTGCACCCTGATTTTGTCTTTGAGTTTATGAACTTTTATATCTGCTCATAGCCTCCACCTTCTCATTGAGGCCTGGTTTCCCCTTACTGTCACATGTCATGTGTCCTTCATGGAAGGATGACTGCACTATTTGCCTTTTGATTTTCATCATTGCTACCCACTTTCAGTTTCAGGATTTTGTGCAAGACTAGGAGGGTAATCTCTTGTTCTGCATTTTCCATCCTCACACATGGTGAAACAAGCAGCATCGTGCTTGCTTTCTGGGGTACCATGTATCATTGACTCTAGGTTGTTAGGAAAGAATTAAAATGATTTGCTATTGTTCTTTATGAACCACTGTTTTCATCAGGAATTATTTCATTGCAATTAATGGAAATATTTATTAATGTAAATATTAATAATTGTAAATATTAAATACAGTAGTGTTCAACCACAGGTGGTATTGTCCCTACTCTTGGGACATTTAGAAATGTGTGGAAATGTGTTTTTCAGTCATCACAGTGACTGACAGGTGCTGTTGTTGTATGCCTGGGGAACCAGTAGTGTTAGACATCTTGCAATCTAAGGGATGAGTCTGTATAATAGAGACTTGCTCCATTGAAAGTGCTGTTAGAGCCTGCTGAGAAACACTGATCCATGAGAGAAAGCCTGGTGTGCCATAACCCAAGTAAAACCAGGCCTCCCTCTGTCAAGTCTCAGCACAGGACCTCACTAAGAAAGAGATAGAAATGTCTTTCCTAAGAAGGACTTGAAAAGGTTCCAACGGAGAACGTATTTAAATAAATAACAAAACTTTTCAAACTTTTTCCTAATATTTAGAATCCTGCCTACCTTCAATCTTATTTTATTCTCTCAAAATAGCAAGACTTTCTCTCTAAAATGGTCTATCCTGGGTTTTACCATTTCTGTGTCCCTTGAGCAACTCTCTTTTAAATACCAACCAAGCTGAATTTTTCTGGTTTCTTTAATTCTATACCAGCTGTATGTAGCAGTTGTATGAGTGTATGTGAGTGTGTATGTGTGTGTCGGGGGAGGTGATGAGGTTGTAAACACCAGTATTCTTCACTTTTATAGTAGTGATCCTAAGGGGAGTTGGTTAAGACTTCAGATGGTCTTTTTAAACCAAATGACCAGAAGTACAGCAATGTATCACAGGGACAAAGAAACCATAAAGCATCTATTATCTTTATTCTGCTTTTTTTTGAGCCAAATCTTCTTTCTTCAATCTGTCATAATCCCTACTCAGTCAACCTGCTTTCTCAGCCAGCTGCTTGGTTTTAATCTCCATCACTTTGCTTATTGTTTGGCTTTTAGATACCAAGTACCCTAACTTTACATGATCCTTCAACTCCCACACCATCTGAGTAACGCACAGTCTGCTTCTCAGTTCCGTGTTCCTAGGTGGGAGGATCTCATGGTCTAGGTCGGGTGCAGCCTTCTCCAGTCCTAGAATTGTCTAGATAGGTCAGTCCTTCTGAGCTGTGAGCGAGGAAGTTTCTTTAAGAAGGATCTGTCGATTAGGAAGAAACAACGGATATCATCGGTTTAGCAACACAAGTTCGTTTAGTTCATGGTGACAGTTAATCAATATTAAGAAATTCCAATTTAAGGCTGAGACACTATCTTAAGCTCATTATTCCTCCAAAGCAACTGAACGAATCCTACCAGCAGATTCATACACAGGTGCAGAGATGCTTAGCATCATGTGCCAGATTTATTTCTGATCCTTTATGATCAGGGAACAAGTTCAAAGCTGAGTTTTAGCCTTTGTTTTGACTTCTCTCAGTTTTCCCCATTGGGTCAAAATATTTTTAACTTATAACATTGAGGGCAGCCTGATCATAAACTCAAAAGAAAGTTTTAGAGATAGTACAGACTCCTAAAGTGGCACTGAGCTGCTTACTTAGTCTTGGTACATTAACTCTCTGGCACTGGAGATTTAATTGATTTTAATAGCTTCATAGCCATTAATTAATATTTATTGAGAGCCAGTGAGGTACACTAATTTTGGTATAATGTAACTAAGAATCTATTCTTTGCTTCTAATAATCATTGAAACTTCTGACAAAACAATCATTTCTATTGTTGACTTAGGAAATGGGAAAGCTAACTCAGTTTTATGTACACAAAAAGTTGAAAAAAATTCAGTCTTTCTAGAAAGTATTTGCTTTAATGAAATTAAGATTTAAGAAGTGCTAGTAATACAGCTAAAACTCATCTGTCATTGAGACATAGAAAGATAGTTGCAGCCTCTTGTTTTTAAAGAGAAGATGGGAGCATAAATAAAGGGCTACTCGACCAGTTCTGAGTCCCATGGTGAAGGATTTTTTTCCTTAACAGTATGTTGACTAGTGACCAGGGCCTGAAGTTGTTAGGTACTCCAGATAGAGACGAAAGTTGTTCAGTAAGAGGACTCATGAAGATTGTTAACTGAAGAGATTGATTCCACATTTATTTTTGTGTTTCTATAATTCATTGTTTTGGGATTCCAGGAGCAGTAGATAATGAGCAACCTTATTTATATTTTTAATCTTATTACAATATGTCTAAATGTGTTTGAAATTTTATGTATTTATACTACGTCCCTTTATAAGATTTTTTTTTTCCGGAAAGCAAAACAAATGGTTATCTGAGAGTTACAAATCATTTAGGCAAGAGCTAGTGGGAAATAGGTGCAATATGCAAATACTAGATGGACAGGCCCAGGAATGAAAGGTCCACAAAAAACAAAATTGAGGAAGAGCCTTTTGAATGGAGAACAGAACAGATCACAAGCAAAAAGCTACGATCATCCATTTTTTTTAATTGAAGACATAATAGGAACAGTGTTGTGCAAAAAATAATGTTCATCTGGATGAATTTTGAAGTACATATATCTTTATGTAGCCATTACCCAGATCAATACCTCCAGTGTCACATGAAGGTGTCACTTCCTTGTGCCTACAGAGATTAATTACTATTCTGACTGAAAAAATCATTTTTTAATCAAAAGTTAAAATTTTAACCTAGTAAAGTTCATAATTTATTTGCCATTAATTAATTTAACAAGTATTTAAATCGAGGATTTTATCATAAGCTTTATGCAGGCACTGGAGACTTACTGAATACAACAGAAACCACTTCTCATTATAAGAAAGGTTGCAACTATTCTTACTAGTACTTTGAAAGTCTTTATTTCCTTAAATTTTGTTCTAGATGTATATCTTCATGAAAAAAATATTACAAATATTAATTTATATTAACTTTTATAGCTTTAATATTGGGTTTGACCTTTTAAAAAACATTTGTTTTGAAGTGTAACGGGGCTTGACTTTGAATGTACGAAGAAATAATGAGAACAACAGAACGTAGCTGTTTCTCAGTTAACCTCTCGGGGACTGCGGCTGTCAGACCCAAGCAGCCAGAGCTGCAGCATTATTATTAACCAGGGCAGCATGTCCTCGGTGAAGACAAAGTGCCCCGAATCATGGTGGTGCAGGAGAGTGCCCAGAATGGTTGTAGGAAGATGAAGATAGGCTGTCACAGGGGACTTTGTGTGGGCAGCAGCTGCTGTAGGTGGAAATAAATCTCCACACCTCATTTCACATTTGAAATATATTTGTTTTACTCTAAGGGCAAAGTGAGCAGGTGAATCTTGATGGTTGTATTACAAATCTTCCTGCAGTCCCCATGTTAGGCAGCTTTTTGTTGCTGTGACAAAAACACTTGACATAAGCAACTTAAAGGAGGAAAAGATTACTTTGGATCATGGTTTCAGAGGTTTCAGTCATGGTCAGCTGGTTCCAAGGCAGAAGCATCATGGCAGAGGGGTCTGGTGGAACAATGCTTCTCGTGGAGAGAGAGAGAAGTGGGGTGGGGTTGGGGGCGGGGGTCAGACAAGAAATACCCGTCCAGGGAACCCTCCAGTGACGTGCATTCTTCAGCCATGGCTCACCTGCTTACAGTTTCCACTGCCTCCCAGGAGCATATTCAGCTGGCTATCCAAGGCTGAATCTGCAGGTGAGATTAGAACCCTCATGATGCTTCCTCAAAGCTCCATCCCTGAACTTTGCTGCTCTGGGGATACTTCTGCATATTAGTGTTTGGGGCAGTCTTCATATCCAAACCATAACAATACCCATCTCTAAAGGATGACTGGATGATGCTGCTGACTCTATTTCCCTAGAGAGGTTGAAACATCAAAGGCAGCAATGAATCACCAGTACTGCCTGGAAACCTGGTATTGTCCTGGCAGCCACGCGTTGAGCATCTTTTCTCCACCATGTCCTCTGCCATGATGCTTCTGCCTTGGAACCAGCAGACTATGGACTGAAACCTCTGAAACCATGATCCAAAATTATCTCTTCCTCCTTTAAGTTGCTATGTCAAGTATTTTTGTCACAGGAACAAAAAGCTGCCTAACACAGGGACTGCAGGGAGATTTGTAATATAATCACAGAAATCAGCTGATGACTTTCCCAAGTTAGCATTGAATGTAGAAGTAGTTGTTCTTGGAAAGGTGAAAAGTACTGTTTGAGTGTTTTACAATAAGGGGTGGGGAGAGAGAGAGAGAGAGAGAGGTGTCAACTCCCATTCTTTCTAATAAACAATGGACATGACTGAAAGAGAACCAACATATCTCCATACAAATGGGCTTGTGGAAAGTGGAACTTGGTCCACATGGATTTATGGGGGCACCAAAAGCAATCACCAGACAGGCCATTTACCATTTACCAAAAACATTTTGGGAAGGAAATAATGGAGGAGTTCAAAGACTAATGCCTCAAGTAGCTGCTCAGTTTGCTATCTCTTTTTTGCTTAAAAGGCCAGTGAAGTTTCCCAGATGGAAATTTATTTCACATAACAAAATAGAGGATCTCATGATTGACATGTTTTCATGTTGTTCTTTCTGGTTTGGTTTAACATAGAAAATCTACTGAAATCATTCTAATTGACAAAGGAACAGGTTTCTTTTCCCTTTGGTTTGTGGCCATAATTGTTCCCATTAACTTTAATGGGCGTTTTGGAGCTTGCTCTGAAGGAGAATGGATAGAGCTTACAGTGGAGTGTGAGTGCTGTGCTGTTTAAATCCATAGAGAGAAATGGTGTGTATATTTCAGCACCCAACTTCTGAACTGTGAATAAAACAGAAGCAGTTTGAAAGCATTCACATTGTTCTTTATTTATGTCTTACAAAAAAATAAAATGGAAGCCCAGTATACACAAGACCAATTTTATGTGGCCATTGAAAAGATTAAGGATCATCTTAAAAACACCCTGAACGCTTCGTGTTGAGTAATGGGGATGTGAACAGCAATGTACGCACACCAACAACAGGGAGCCTGACTTCTGCATCATGTAACCAATACAAGTCTGTCTCTGAAAGGTCAGGTTGGCTAATAAAAACCTTCCATAAAATTCAGAGTGGCAACCTAATCTCCTGAGAAATGAAAATAAGATATGATCAGGGAAGTATTTCACAGGGTCACTGTTTTGCACTTTCTAAGAATGCTCATCAAAAAATACTGTAGGCATTTGGATGAGGTAATAAAGCTCACATTCAATTATGAAACCAGCTTAATGAATGAATTAACCATCACATGACATTGTATACTCTGGAAGTGACAAGAGGGCTCTGGCTGAACAGAACCTTACTCAGGATTTTATTTTTTATTTTTATTTTTGGTTATGGGGACTGAATTCAGGGACACTCAAGCACTGAGCCACATCCGCAGCCCTATTTTGTATTTTATTTAGAGACAGTCTCACTGAGTTGCTTAGTACCTTGCTTTGGCTAAGGCTAGCTTTGAACTCGTGATCCTCCTATCTCAGCCTCCCTAGTCACTGGGATTACAGGAATGCGCCACCACACCCGGCCCCACTCAGGATTTTAATTCATTTCTACAAATGTTAATGTCTTGTTCTCTGTTTGGCTTCTATTTGGCACTCTGTAGAATCTGTTGAATGAAAGAATGAATGACTGAGTGCTTACTATAGGCAATGCACTATTGTAATCAGGAGTCAAATATGACCTGTGGTCTCAAGAAACCACATTCTAATAGATACACATACAAACTTAGAGAGTCATTTTCCAGTTCCCATATTTTAAATTCAAATAGAAAGATTATTGTCCTAGGTGCAGTTTTGTTTTGTTTAAGTATAAGCCAGGTATAATGGGAGAACACAGAAGGCAATAATCAATTCTGCTGAAGAGGTCTGGGAAGGCTTCACAGAGGAAACAACAGTGACTTAGATGGCTTTGAAGACACAAAAAGGAAAGAAAAACCTAACTATCATAAGCCTGGGGTGTAAACCCTTCTCAGGGCATTGCGAATAGTCTACTATGGCAAAGGTAATTAATATGTGAGAAAACACTGGTGGATAGAGGTGCAAGTTCTAACCAGTTTGTAAAGAATCTTGACTGTCATCTGAAGGACTTCGGACTTTTAAAAAATAATGGAATAACGGCTTTTTTAAAATAAGAAAATGGGATGATGCCATGATTTAGTAGGAATTTTAGAAGGGACTCTGATACAGAATAATTTGAGAAGGAGAATAAAGATTGTTGACAATGTGTACTAGATAGGTACTGCATCAAGGATATAGATGTGAGATGAATGGTCATAATTCCTCTAGTTAAGATGTTTATGCTTCTTTACTAGAGACATTTACCTTGATTACAATATGTCCTAATCTATTTTGTGTTGCTTTAACAAAATACCTAAGGCTCAGTACTTGGTAAAGAAAAGAGGTTGATTTACCTTGCAGTTCTGGAGATTTCTGAGCATGCAACACACACATCAGCATCTGCTCAGCTCTGGTGTGTGTGAGAAAGAGATGTAATTAGGTGAGATTGGAAGCCAGAGACGAAGAACAGCCAAGCTCCCTCTTTTATAACAACCGGCTACTTAATAAGTAACTCAGTCCTGTGAGACCCAGCCCACTTTGAGAGACCAGCATTGATTTCTTCTAAGGACAATGCCCCTAATACCTAATCATCTCCCATTAGGTTCCACCTCTTAAAGATTTAACTACCTCTCACCATTACCACACTGAACCAAGAAACTTTGGGGTACAAACCACATCCTAACCATAGAAGACCATGTCCAAATTAATTGCAGTGAATGTTGCAATGCTCACCCATATCATAAAATTTCCTCCTGGTCACAGACTGCCACTTACGGTTAGGAAGGACTGAAATGACTATTTCTGGCCAACGGACTATGGATAGAAGTGGTGGCATTACTTAAGGGCCAGTGTCCCCCTCTCCTGCTATTCCAAGTGAATAGACACCATGTTCCAGATGGTACAACTTCACAGATCATTGTCAGCTTGGATCTCATAGTTTGCCTGTAGAATGGGTATGCCAGAGAATCATCATTACCCAGAAAGGTTTTACTTGAAACAACCTTTATTTATACAATTGCAAAGATTTTGGGTGTTTATTGTTACTGTAGCATAACCTTGCTTAACCTGACTGATACAGTGAAATACTATAGGAGCCCAGGGAACACAAATTGTTGGAAGGAATGAAAAAGAGGACTTTGGAGATGATACTTGAGCTGCATGATGAAACTGATCAGATATTAGCTAGGCAGACAGGCAAGTGCAAGACTTTGATATGGTGGAAACATCCTGGGTGAGGGCTTGGGACCTTGAAATGGCCTGACATGTTGGGGGAACCATGTGTGGATTTATCTGGCTGCATGTGGGTGTGTGGCTGGGAGAATGGCTTTTGTCCGGCCAAGAATTCGGCTCATTATTGCAGAGTGCCTTCCTTACACACTGATTGTGGATGGTGGAAGACAGCAAGAGTCCCAAGTACAAGGAGCAAATAAAATGTCAGAGCTTTTACTTGATCATTACAATTAGGGGCAGAATTAAGAGTTTCCTTTCCACTTCAGGTTTTTAGCCTTTGCCATCACTAAATACCATTAAATGAAGTGATACAACCTATTAGGGTCTTTCAGACTATTCCCCCTTGGACCTCACAGAGGTCTCTTTAGAGAGACTAAGCTTTGGAACCAGTGGTGTGAATAGGAATTATCCAGGCAGAATTAACGAGAGTGGGTGATGCCATTTGAGCTGTATATATTTGTAGTCTTAAAAGAAAAAAGGAAACCTAAAAATACCAAGAGCAGTGACATGTTTTGTGGCAGATTTAGTAGAGGGACAATTACACCATTCACCAGACATAATTATTTTTAAAATGTCTTCTTGAGCTTACAGATTTTATAAGAAGTACCTGCTGTCATCGAACTTGTTAGTTGTCTCGAGGAAACAAATAGGCTAGAAAATATTCTTTGGTCACTAAAGAAAATTTTGATTTTCTTCTTTATTTGTTGATTTCTTAACACTCAAGTTTATAAACTCTTTTATTTGTGGGTAGATATATGCTGGTGACATTTTCATTTCTCCCAAAGCCTAATACAAGCTAACATAATAAGTACATTTATTCAATATCACAACATACCTTAACAAGGACCTACTGTAAGTCATGCAGGGTTTTAAGTGGTTCGGAGATAGTGGTCAACAAAATAGATGTTCTGCCTTAAGAAACTTGCAATTGAGCAAGGGAAATAGATTATATACAACTAAAGAGTAAATGAATATAATTTTAGCTGGTGTTATGTGGAATAGTTGAGGAGTGCCTTACACTGAGAAGGTGATATTTGTGCAAAGACATGAAGGAAATGTACTAGAGACCCCATGGATATCTCGGACAAAGAGTAGGGAGTGTACTTTGTGGAGAGAGGTTGTGTTTGACATGATTTAGGGACAGAAGGAGACCAGTGTGGATAGAATAGAATAACTGAGGAAGAGAATGATGGTTTGTAAGGTCAGATCCTGTAGGGCTGGTAGGTAATTTGTGAACTTTGGCTTTTTTTCCCAGTGTTAAGGAGAGCCATCGGAAGATTTCAAGAGGAGTGTGTGATCAGACTGTTATGGTCTTACTACCGTGCTCCCACAAAATTCATACATTGAAATCCTAACCCCAGTACATTGGAATGTGACCAGATTTGGAGATAGGGCCTTTAAAGAGGCAATATAGGTAAAACAAGGTCATATGGGTGAACTCTAATCCAATAAGCCCAATGTCCCTAAAACGGGGAGATTAGGACACAGACATATGCATGCACATGAAACCAAAGAGAGAAGGTGGGTTGCCAAAGAAAGAGGTCTCAGGATGAAGCCAATCTTGTCACCACCTTGATCTTGACTTCCAGCCTCTTGAACTGTCAGAAAATGAATTTCTATTGTTTTAGCCACTCAGACAGCTGTACTTGTTACTGCAGCCCAACAGACTGATGTACTGACCTTCCTTTTAAGACAGATCACCCCACCCTCTGTGTGAATGGAGGATGTTGGGGGCAAGGACAAAGCTGAAAGACCCAGGTGCAGGCTCATTTAATAATCCAGGTGACATTTGCTGGTGCTTAGTTCTCAGAGGTAGAGAAGGAGGTAGTGAGAAGTGTTAGATTTAGGATCCATATTGAAGGTAGAACAGACAGAATTTTCTCTTGAAGTAGATGCTGGATGTGGGATAAAGAGAGGAGTGAAGGCTATCTCCAGGAATGTGGGCCTGAGAAACTAGAAAAATGAAGTCTCCATTTACTGAAATGGGAAAGAGAGAACAAGGTGAGTGTTGGGAGGGGGTGTGGGAATCAATCAGAAGCATGGGCGGGAGGTGTGGATCTGACAGGCCTGTTGGAGAGTCAGTAAGTGAATATCTAATGCAGATAAGAGGACACAGAAGGGCTTCAGGAACCTTTGTCTACCCCAGCAGGTGATTATAAGATGCTTTCTGAATAATAATAAGTGGACAATTTGAAGATGAGGACATAAGCTCTGTCTTTTTGACTTTGGGAAAAGTGTATCCTCTCCTTAATTGCATCTGAAAAAAGTATAAGCAACTGAAAGAAATCTAAATGCTACTACATAGCTATCTTGCTTTAAGCTAGTAATCTGATTTTTAAAAACATTTTATTATGGGATGGCAGCTCATGGGCTCACATTACAAATGTGCATTGCATTATTATTTTGTGGGAATTTTCTAAATGTATTGAAATAGGATATATCATTAAAACAACAAAATGTTTGGTGTTCTATGGCCTTTCTGGAACAGTTTTTGGGTCTTCCCCCTCAATGAGCTGCTTACCCCGTGGTGTTCTTTGAGGTGCCTATATGGGGACCTCCAAGAGAAGCACCCTTTAAGGCCGTACTCTACAATGACATGATCACCAATGGGCTCTGTCCATTTATGTTGAGAACCTGCTCCAAGATTATGCATAGTGTCTTGTGAAGGAGATGGAGCAGGCTGGGGGAAATTTCAAAGTTCTACCCAGTTGGCATCCTGTGAAACAAATATTTGTGGAAAGTATTTTTCCCAGTTATGATTTTTTTCGTGACATTACTTTAATAACATTTTAAACTTACAGAAAAGTTTCAAGAATTGTACAAGAAACTCTTGAATACTCTTTACCCAGAATCACCAGGTTTTTCTTTCTTTCTTCTTCTTTTTCATTTTTCAAACCTATTATGTGTGTCACTTGATGGTTAAGAACACCATGCCCCTTTGCTACTAAATACTTTGGTACACATTTCCATAAAACATAATCATACTGTCATTATCAAAATTCAGGAAATTAACATTAATGCAATACTGCTATTCAGTCCATAAGCCTGTCATGTTCAATGTTTTACAACAATGACAATAAGGTCCTTTATTGCCATTTTCTCCAAAGGATATGATCCTATTCAAGAGCACAGATTGCCTTTAATTGTCATAGCTTCTGTTTATTTTAAAACAGTTTCTCAGCTTCTTTGTTTCTTCTCTTAATATTTTTGAAAAGCAGAGGTCATTTATTTTTTAGAGCACCTCTCTTGTTGGCTTGTGACATTTCCTCATAACTAGACTCAGATTTTGCATTTTTTGCATTAATAAGGATTGCGATGTCAGGTTGTTCTCAGTGCATAATGTCAGAGGCAGGTGTGTAATTGTTCCTATACTGGTGATGATAACTTTGCTCACTTGGTTAAGATGGTGCTACCTAGGCTTCCCAATTGTAAAGTTACTATTGCTCCCTCTGTGGTGAATAAGTAATTTGTGGGGAGATACCATGAGACTTACATAAATATCCCATTTCTCATCAATTTTTTATGTACTTATATTAATATCTGTTGATGAATTTCTGTGTTCCAATAGGTTGACTTTTATTGGCAATAAACAAAAACACCTTCTTCCTAGTTTTTGATTAAAGTGCCTGGAATTTATTGAACTAATCATATGTAGGATCATTCCTTTTTAGATCCATCCGTGGGGCTCTGTGGGTCATAATGAAGGTACACATGTACCCATGGCCTTCACTGGCATCAATACCTTGATTAATTAATGCCCTGACAAGGTGTCATAAAATGAATAGACCTCCTGGGACATTGAAGGGGTCAGTTTCAGCCATTGTTCAATATCTGAAGACCACTGAGCTGATAGTTCTGCAAGTGTGTAATGTGTACTGTCTATATCGATGTTCAGATGTGATAATAAGTGCTGTAAAATTCATCCCTGATTTGAGGTAGCTTCATTTTCATTTGCCTTTTCCTTCTAAAAGTGAAAGGCAGCAACTTTCCAGCTACTTCAGATTTCATGTATGTTCTAAAAATTGAAGTGTTGAATAGCTAAATGTAAAAATGCTCTTTGAAGCAATTTTAGGAATCTTTCTCTCTTTTGACAACATGGAACTCTATAGATGTCATCACCCACATACATATATGATGCATTTCCTTCCTCTCCCTGTTTCATAATTCTTATGTTTTGGTGAAAGTATGTTTTACTTTTCCTGAGCTTTTCTGTGAATAACAACTATACAGTATCATGTAAACCAAACTAAGGTCCACACTACTTATGTGTTCAAGTCATAATTCATACTAAACAATGATATTATTGACCGAGAATTTTGGATTAATTCATAATGCCTTATAAATAATCAGATTATTTTTAACTATTCAGCAAAATAGAAACAAATATTCTTGGAAGTTCTCACTTCTCTTGTGTCTCTCAGGTCACCAGCTGACATTTAAGGATCAGTTCTGCCCTGGCATGGGCCCAGGCTAGCTCTGGAGCAACTGTGGCCCGCTCCAGGATCTTTTGGCCAATAGTTGCCCCTCCCAGACTCTCTCCAACCCTCATTGGTACCCATGCAGATGCTCGAGCTTCGGTGAGAGGTCTAACTAAATTAAAAAGAAGAAGAAATACTTATAAGCATGGACTGTGAGCACAGTGCAGCAGAATGCTTGTAAATGCTGCATTGGCTAGGGGCTTTCAGCAGGGCCACGTGCTCAGAGAGGTAGAACTGGGATTCTGTTTGCATGTTGCTGTGGGGTTTGTCAGCAAGTGTCAAGCATTGTTTCTGGTGAGGAATGTCTATGTCTTGGAATTTTTAATGTGCTTCTGATATCATAAGACTGAACCACCGTCTTTTCAGAGACAGCAAGAAACACGCATTAACGCCTGGATTTGGTTGTACGTGCTCAACATGAGGTGACAGTTTGTTTTTATGAAAGGGATGGGAGTCCAAAAATGGACCAAAGTTGAGAAACATTTTATTATTATGATGATCCAGGGCTGTAACTTTTTGGTTTGGTTGTTTTGTTTTTGTGGTGCTGGAGATTGGACCCAGGGCCTTGTGCACGCAAGACAAGCACTCTACCAACTGAGCTATATCCCCAGCCCCAGGGCTATAACTTTTTGTATGATGTAGGATTAGCAAATTTTTAAAGGAAGCAGACACACATGGACCTGTGCTCATCTTAAAGAACCCTTGGTGTCCTAAGCATGGACTGAATATTATTGCATCATAAAGACTTCCCTACTTGCTTTTTTCCAACTGCACTTTATTCACAGGAGCAGCAAAACTAGCACCACAAAAAAGGAATCGATTCTTTTCTAATATTTGGCATGTGGCTGGGATGTTGAGCAGCCTGTACCGTGAATATGCTCTTCTTCCAAATGCGTGTAGATACTTGGTAGAATTTTCAGTGATGCCATTGATGCTTTCAAATAGTCACTGATATTTAGAAGACCTAATTTATAGTTCAATCACACAATAATTTATTTATGCAAAACCAAATATGGCATCTATATAGTTACAAAGTGAAATCTTTACCCTCCTTGGAAGATTGCCTGTGGAGCCAGAGGAGTCTGGCGGCCTCACAGGGGCTGTCCCCACGGATACTGGTCTCTTCAATGCTTGTTTATTGAACTCATGGGCTAATAGGCCAGTTTTATTAAGTGGAAGGGTTTATGGATGGCTGGATGGTCAATAACATTGAACATTCATAAATCAAATAATTAAGTCAAATGAAGCCTACATGGGGTAGGCTGACCATTGCATATAAAGTAACTTCCCAAGGGTACTTTGACTGGTACAATTAATTTTTCTAGACTCCAGATTATTCTGGATTAGCTTGTAGTGGTAGGCCTAGGTTCTGGGAGTATATACTAATACACACATCACAGCCCATGGCTGGGTATTTGTGTGATTCTTTTGCTCGAATGAAATGAGGCTATCATGTTTATCAGGCTTCTCTTTTCTCAAGGGCTTGCCACAAGGCATTTATGGATTTTCCAGGACTCAGAAGAAAACTGGAATCACCACACTGTCCATGTTCCCATAGAGCATTAGGTGTTTCAAAGAGAAGTATTCACTGGCTGTCTCCTTTAGGGAAAAACTGGAAGATTCTTAGAGACTATGTTATTCATCTTTCTGCTATCATAACAAAATACCTGAGATAATAAATTTAAAAGGAAGAAAGGTTTACTGACTCATGGTTTTGGAGGTTTCAGTTCATGGACACTTGGTCCCATTGCCTTTGGCCTGTGTGAAGGCAATATAGCACAATGGCACCATGTGGAGGCGGAGAGCTGTTCACCACATGACAGCTTGGAAGCAAAAAGAGAAAGAGGAAGGAGACTGGCCAATGTTCCCTTCAAGGGCATACCCCCTGAGTGACCTAACTTTCTCCCAGTAGGCTCCACTTCTTAAAGGTTCCACTAACACCCTATTGTGGCTTTAAGAGATGGGCCTTTGGGGGATACTTATCCAAACCATAGCAGAGACTTTTCTCAGTTTTTGTTCATGGCAAGATCAAGGGCAGAAAGTCAAGAAAGCAAAAGAACTCCTACTAAACCTAGTGCCATCTTTAGCTTTAGAAATCATAATAAAATAATATCATGTTTTGACATTTATGAAGCACTTGGGATGTGCCAAGAATTGCACTATAGTCTTTATACACGCTGACCCAGATGCTTAACATGACCTCACAGGCAGTTATTGTCCTCATTTTATAGATGAACTGGGCTTGGAATACAAAGCAATGAGGCTTGGAGTCACCCTGAATTAGATTGCCCTCAACAAATTTGAGGATGGATTAATAAGCCAAGGGCATCTAGCTCTGAGGTTGGAGTAAGCCAATTTCATTGCAAGACATATCTCTAAGGTCTAAGGTTTAAGCTGGAGCTGAGAGTATAAGACAGTGCTGGAGAAATGGGGACATGATTTCCCAAGAGGGTCTGAGAGGACAATAGCTATTACTCACGTAGTGTTTAGTACATGCTGGTCATTATTCTAAGCTTTTATGTATATAATTATGCAATTAATCCTCACTCTGACCCTCTGAGTTAGGTGGTGTCACACATACCTTCTAAGCTAGCAGCTTCCTCTGTGCCCCAAATATTTTGCCAGCTTCAGAGAGAGATAATTGAAAAATAACAATTATAATATATGCAAGGTGTGCAACATGATGTTTTGATATATATACATACTGCAAATGTTTGCCACAAACCAGTTATTTAACCTATCCATACTTCATGTAATTATCTTTTGTATGTGTATGAGTGGGTGAGAACATTTAAGATCTATCTGAAGAAATTTCAAGTATACAATGGGCTAAAGTTATTCAATCTCCAGAACTTTTTCATCTTATAACTGAATGTTGGTGTCTTCCAACCATTTCTTTCACCCTCTCATCCCCATTCCTCATAACTGCCATTCTCTTTGCTTCAATGATCTGGACTTTATTCTAGAGTCAACATATAAGTGCAATCGGGCAGTGTTTGCTTTTCTGTGTTTTTTCAACATAATGTCCTCTGGGTTCATCCACATTGTTACAGATGGTAGGATTTCCTTCTTTTTATGACTGAATAATATTCCATTGTATGTGTATGTATCACATCCTCTTTATTCATTCATCCATACATAGATACTTAGGTTATTTCCATATCTTGGCTGTTGTGACTAATACTGCACAGGATGCTCCAAATCTGAATATTACAGCAGAGACACTGAAATCTGACAGGAGTAAAAACAATAGCTTTTTATATTAATTGTCTCTGTACAGTTCCATTTTTTGTAATATTTTTGGGTCAATGTGTACTATATAATGAAATTTGGGACAACTATCTGGTATACTCAATTTAAATATATGGTTTTCTGTTTTAATTATAATGATGACTTTTTGAAAAAGTAGTTATTTGAAAACTTTTCTAACTGAAAACTTTCACTAGAGGAGCGTGGAATCTCCAAATTCTCACTCTTTGAGTAAATCAGGTTGTTTAGGAGAAATAGGAAGGAAGCAATTACATCTCAGCCACCGGCTTGACATCTGAGTAACTTAACAGAGGGAATCCTTGCTATAAATGAAACTTGCAGAACACAGGCCTTTGAAATTGTAGCAAAGAAAATAGGCGTTCCAAAAGCTCTTGATAAAAACTGCTGTATGGTAGAGGAAGGTGAATAGGGAGAGGGAGGAGAGGAGGTAAAAAGGAAGCATTTGGGACTGAAATGGAGCAAATTATATTCCATGCACGCATGATTATGTTGAGATGAACCTCACTATTATGTATAACTATAATGCACTAGTAAAAATATTTTTTAAAAAATGGCTGTACCTTCAAATTCCTTCAAGTAACACATCTCTAGGATTTTTGAGGAAGATTAAGAAGCCTGTAGCAATTCACTTTACAGTGGGAGATGTAACAATCACGTTATTAATTTGCATAAAATAATATGTAGCTTGGAATGAGACATTCATTTGAAAAATTACAAAAGTCCATCATCCCAAAACTCAAGATATTATAAAAACTGTCACAAAATTATTTGCAATTTTCTTTCTATTCAACTAATGCATGTTTCTGTAGGAAAAAATTAGAAAATTCAGAAAAACAAGAACATTTTTTTAATTGTCCGTAATCCCATGACTCAGAAAGAACCTTTAGTGGTGCTTGTTTTTCATGGTTTTATTTCCAAGGACATCTGTATTTTTCTGACACAGGGTAGCAACCAAGTCATTTGCTTGGGCTGATTACTGTTGCTACTCAAGAGCTTTCCTGATTTCTAGTCTCTTCCAACAATCTTCCTGTTGAAAGTGATTAGGCAGAAGGTGGGATGGTTCTACCATTTTGGCCAAATGGAAAGAAGAATAACAAAAAAGCACTGATATTTAAGGATGATCTAATTCAGTGAGAGACCATAATGTTACACACCAAGTTCAAGAATAAAACTAGGACAGAGCTACAGTTTGAAACTTGCATTTTAGTTGCTGGTTCTCCAGTCTTTTGATGAACACCAGAAATTTTGGTAGTGATATGTTCTTCAACTTGACATGATCTTTGTCTTCATCTTGACTTGAAGCAGAATCTTTCTTGCTTCCTATCACAGGTTCCCAGGCAAATGAGTTTTCTGCTTAGGCATATTTTAATTTAAACTAAATCTGTGTTAGCAAAGTTTTAGGTGAAAATAACCGTGCATTTAAATTGCAGTTTTTAGTGTCCCCTTTAGCTTAATTTTCATGTTAACAAGTGAAGGAATGAGAATTAGATAAGCAAGCCAAACAAATTTATTCACAGAGGTCAGATGAGTGAAGGTGCTGGCTGGGGCAGGGGCAGGGAGGTGAGTGTCATTTATGGGGTGCAGGGAAAACAGGAGCCAGGGAAATATATGCACACTGAGACCAGAGGGATCAAATGAAAGCAGCTGGTCCAGAAAATTCAACTCAAGATACATCTTCCATCTAGTCTTATGATTTAAAAATAATAGTAGAGTATTGGTTTCATGGAGATGCACTTTCTTCTATTTTATTTTTATATTCTATTTATTTAAACATGTTTTCTTCTGTTCCACATAGACTCGCCAAAGACTATCTATTGTCATCATCTTTCTCATCAATTATTATTTATAATTATCAAATCTAAATTTCCTATGATTTAAGTCTTCAAGCTTCTTCCTTGTGGTGTAAATATATTCAATAGTATACGTTTTTTTTCAATAGTATACATTTTTATTTTACAATAATCTATAGAAATAGGTCAATACCTATTTCATGAATTCAACAATTGTTGAATTCAGCATGAGTATGTCAAGAGTAAAAAATATGTTTTGAGTTAAGTTAAAAAAAAAGTCCTTGATCAAATGACTGTTAAAATATAAATAAGTACTGGAATGAAAAAAAAAATCCAGAGGGGATTATAAAATACTGGGTTGGCAATGATGCTGGTTATGATTTTGCTGGCCAGGAAAAAATTATAGAGTTTCCCATGGCTTCCAAGGGCTAGTATCACAATTTATGGACCATACAAAATGTTTTATTTAAACTCCTGGGAAATTTCAAAACTATATATATCAAGATAATACTTGGGAAAATAAAGGATCTTGTGTTTTAATTCTATGAAATGATATAAAAATTATTAACTTGTGGAAATTCATAGCTCCCCAGCCCCCTTCTCCTCAGCATCTTCTCTAACACCACTTTTTTTTTTTTGGAAGAAAAAGAGAGATATACTATGTGAACAGATTCTTGTGAAAATCTATATAATATATTGCTTGGAGGTGGAAAACATAGAGACAATGTGTTGGGATGTGTGTAGCGTGTGGCATGGAGGAGTGAGGGAACTGGGGCAGGGATGGGATCAGGAACGGGGTGGTGGGAGATTTGATTAGAACAAAAGAGACACCAGGAGCTGGGATGGTTAGGAGCCAGAGAAGAAGAGCAGAGGAGAGAGGATCTTAATAGGAGTGACACAGACTTTGTTTCTGACCTGTGTTACACATTTGAGTGATAGTTGAAATTTCCATTGGATCATTCTTCTCTCACTGTGAGTCTGCTCCCCAGCTACACAGTGAGGGTAAGGGATATTTAAAGACTATTAAGTAAAGTGACAGGAGAAAAGCTCTACTCTGAGCTAAGTCCAGGTTGGAGGACAGAAGCCTGTTGGTTCTGAGCTTTACGTATGTTATCTTCTTTAATCCTCATGACAACTGTATAATGCTGATGCTAGTAAATCTCATTTACAGACTTGGGGAACTAAGAGCTATATGGGTAGAACCCACAAGCTGATCAAGTTCAAACAGCCAGCATTCCATGTCCAACACCCAAAGCCATGCTGATCCCAGGCTCTTGTTTTGCTTTCTGAAGAACCTTTCAATTCAGTATTAATTTTTTTTTCCTACTGAGGATTGAACTCAGGGGCACTCAACCACTGAGCCACATCCCCAGCCCTATTTTGTATTGTATTTAGAGACAGGGTCTCACTGAGTTGCTTAGTGCCTCACTTTTGCTAAGGCTGGCTTTGAACTCGCAATCCTCCCACCTCAGCCTCCCAAACTGCTGGGATTACAGATGCACGCCACCATGCCCAGCTTAATTTCTTTTTTCTTTCAATTTGAAGGTCCAATGAGAAGTGTTCTCTGCCCTCCCAGCAATTCTAATCAAAAAAGATGAGTGATGAAATGCCAATCATGTGTGTGGCTTTTCTAACTCACTTGTTTGACTGACCTCAGGTTGCTGAAAATCTCAGACCTTCTCCAGTGAAAAACAAAAATAAAAATGTTATTAGTCCCACAGAGAGTTGGTGAAGACTAGCAAGTCCAAGCTGCTATAACACTTGTTCAAAGAAAAGCACTTTGACATGCATCAGTGTCCTTCCCAAGGTCATCTGAGCCTTCCTGTCCCTCTTATAAATGAATGACTTGGCAAATCAAGAATTGATAGGGGTTTGATTCTGTTGCTGAGCCACAGTTCAGAATCTGAGTTGTGCTTCTGCTGTGTGAGAATCGGAGGTGAGGAAGAATGGGAATGAAAACACTCCCTGAGTTGTCAGTCCAGAAGGCAGGGGGCTTTGAGTCAGCACCACATGTGGACTGGAAGGGAAAGGACTGTGTAGAATAAACTATCCAAACACAAACACATGCTCTAATGGAGCCCACAGGGGCACCTACCACAATACAAGTAATTCTGTGTCATCTTCCTCTGCTGGGATAAGTAGCAGTGGCAGTCAAAGGGATTTAAATTCTAGGCCTCTAATCAAATTCAGAATGAACTCTCTTGCCTGTATTGATTTCAGAATAAACACACCCAGGGCAGGCGCAGTGCTTCCTCTGTTAGCATCCCTCTAAGACCAGAACTGCTTGGAGGAGAGTTCTTCTTTTAATACCAGGAATTATTCAAAACTCATCATAAGAAGAAGTCACAGTATTTGACATTGGGAGAGCCACCGGTGTCCTTGTGGCCAGACAGCCTTGTGAGAGCAGATTGCCTAACTTCCCTACAGCCATGGGAGACGGAGAAAGCAAGAAAGCTAAGTTGCTCCACGAAGGGAATAATAACAGTGTGAAAAAAACTCCCTTGCTCTACGTGAGAGCTGATCCATGATTAATTGGATCCAAGGGAATGGTTTCATTGACACCATGTCCATTCATGGAGAGTGGTGGTATCATGAGGGCGACCCCCAAGTGTGTTAGATAGGATTCTGGCATTCCAGCCACATGCAGAAAAACGGTGCAACACAGAATCCAGGTGAGACCACCGGAAGTTAGTGGGAAGTCCTGGATGCTTTGTCCCAGGGTGGGATACGTTCAATTCAGTCATAGGGTTTGTTCTTTAAGGCTTTGGAAACACTCTTTAAAGGGAGACTTTCTCTTCTGGCCAAAGAACCTTTAATCCTTCTGCAGGCTGACCTTATCTGCAAAAGAGAATCTATTCTATGCAAAAGAGAACGCTAAAAGTAAGGTCAGCATTTCCTTAAGTTTATCCTCTGTTTAAAAGTTTATAGTTGTCTCATTTAGGGTTGATGTGTTTTTCTTTTGTTTTGTTTTTTGGTACTGGAGACTTAACCCAGGGTTGCTTAACCACTGAGCCACATTCCAAGCCCTTTTTATTTTTTATTTTGAGATAGGGTCTTGCTAAGTTGTTGAGGCTGGCTTTGAACTTGCAATTCTCCTGCCTCAGCCTCTCTAGCTACTGGGATTACTGGCATGCGCTACTGTGCCCTGTATGTTATTATTCTGAATTCAGAATTCTTATCCATCTTTTCACCATGTATTTGGGCACCCAAGAGACAATGAACAGAGACAGAAATCAACGTTGGCTGTAGATTTTTAGACTAACTCAAGGAATACAAGAATCCCTATCTTCTCTAAGCATTGTAGGTTGCCTGGATAATACAGCTTACACACATATATAATGGTCATGGATTTTATTGTAATGAAAAGAAACAATCTTGTTATAAATACCATTACATTCTTTTTTTTTTTTACCATTACATTCTTAGTAGTCTTTTTTCTTATTCAATGTGTACTAAAATATAGTTATTATTATTATGCTTTTTTTAATTTTTATTTTTGAAAAATACAAAGGGATCCTAATACTGGAAAAGGATAGAAGTTAGAGGAGGAGAAGGACGGAACTCAAAATACCCCTCAACGCTTCAGACATCCCATTAATTCATTTGGTTCTAGATATTCTGCCTGCAGGAACCTACAAGTGTGGACTATGGAATCAAAGTGGATGTCAACTCTGATTCTGCGTCTCCATGTTTAGCCATATAACCTTGGCCAAATTCCATAGTTCCGGTTAACCTCAATTTTCTCCTCTGTAATCTGGAGACAATGGCTACTTACAGTGCTTACTATAAAGCTTGGAATACAGTTAACATTCGATAAAAGTAGTATTTTTTTTAAAAAGTAGTAGCAGCTGCAAATTGTGTTTTAGGAGGCCAAGGCTGATTTCAGTTTGATTGGACAGAGTCCCTGTCTATGGCCAGATGATCTCAGGGCGTCTGCTTTGCCTGAGCTCTGCAATGGAGAATCCAGAGGTGGAAGAGTTCACTTTTTCACCATGGATTTGATGCTAGCAGGAATCCCAGGAAATGAGGCTGAATGGAAACGTTTAGTTTTTTTGTGATTGAACAAACACAGCTCATGCTCAGTAGTCTTATTTTTGAAATAAAAAGAGAAACTGGGGAAATCATTGGCTTCAGATAGACTTGCCTGACAGTGTGGGGCGACCGACCCAGCGTGGCCACTGAGCACCCAGGCTACGGGTTCCCTCGGGCTGCCTGCCTGTATCCCTCGACCTTGACAGCAGGTTCTGGCAGACAACCTGGCAGCTCTTACAGTCCATTAAGATGACAGACGCAGACATACTCAAGCCAATGGCTGAAATCAGGTTAATTTCAGCCTGGTCCTGCTGATGGCCTCACACCGCCCATGCCAGCTTAGCCTGGAAATCTGCAAGGTCAGGTCATGGTACGACACCCACTAATGGACTTTTCTCAGTGGGCATGTGCTAAATAAATGAAAAACTGGGTGACTGGAGAGTTCCATTTAGAGAAGAAACTGCCAGCCTGTCATTAGGAGACAGAAGCAGGAGAAAGCATAAGAAATAGGGACAAATGCACAGAAACGCAGTCGAGCAACTAGAAAAATATTTTAGACTTGATCTGTGTTTGTTTTCTAGATGATGCAGCTGTTTCAGGAGTGGTGGACTCATTTGGGTTATGTGGTTGGACTTTGTAATGACACAGTGAGGTTCATTTGCCTTTTGCCCTTGTGACATTGGAGCATGTGTACGTGAGTGGTACAATAGCCTGCCAGACAACTACCATCAGGTTGTAGATCATTTGTCTTTATCTCTGGATTCTGTTTGGTTTACTTATTTACCCAAGTTTCTACTTTCCCTTGAGAAAATTTACACTTAGGCTTTCTTTTGTGATTCAGGGTCAAAATGACCTGAACTCATATTTTGGGAAGAGGAAGGAACTGGAAGGCTAAACTCTTTGTAGGGACTGGGATCCTTGGGGAACATGGTTTTCTATTAGCATGAGAGTGTACGACGGTGCATTTTCTTCTCCCATTAGATTTCTGGTGATTGTGTTCCTCTTGTTTCTGGGTCCTCAGCCCACCCTCTCCCAGGTCCTGGTGGTATCCCTACTTCTTCTGTCTCTTCTCCCCAGCACCCACTCCAGTGTAGCTCAACAAATGGCTGTGTACCTGCTCTTATCTGGGCATGGTTAAATGTTGGCTATATGAGATAAGCAAGTCTGACCCTCATCCATAAGGGGTCCATGGTCTATTATCAAGGACTTGCCTGTCCCCAGAAAGAAAGGGCACAGCAAAGGAGTAGAAGAATCCCAACCAAATCTCTTTGCTTTGCAATTCTTATCTAGAACTTACACTAGGTTTATTTGGGTGCATGAATGGATATGAAAGATGAATAGAAGCTCAGCTAAATGGGCGTTTTCAAGAATGATGGTTTAAATAACCATGCTACCCATGTTCAAGAGCCTGAGCTTCAGATTTAGTCACCACTTGGATCCTTGAAACTGTTACCAACTCTATCTGAGCATCACTTTCTGTGTGCCAAAACAAGACAATAATTTCTGTGGGGCTGTGAAGTGAGATATTGTAAGAAGTGCCAGCAGAGTGACTAGGACATAGTAGGTGCTTAATAAAAGTTAACCTTTAATACTTTCTGGTTATCTATATTTGCAAATGAGTTTATTAATGTCTGTGAAGGGCAACTGTGGTCTTGGGAAGAAAGAAGAGCTAGAACAGGTAACATGAGCCACAGGTGGATGCCCAAGAATCAAGGTGGGTGTGAGGAGTCAGGGAGAATGACATCTTTGCTTTGGCAGCAGCTGCGTTTTCTCTTATGGAAAGGAAATGGCATGTTTATCCAGCCAGATAACCAGGCTGCGACTGTCAGAGAGCTTTTAAATGGAGCTTTGCAAATGTGTTCTGTGCAGCCTGTGGTAATGAGATTCATTCTTCTTCAGTGGTAATCCTCCACTACACAGCATTTTAAATCTTTTTCTTATTTGGTGCACAGAACTGAGGTCCAGGATATACATATTTCCAAGTGTCATTTTTAATTTAATGCATGATTGAACATATTACCACTGGCACAGCTAAATAGTTAAACTAGAATCCATCAATTTGTCCTGAACTGTTGACATGCAGGGTAACGCTACGGTTAAATTAAATTTAAATATAAGAACGAGAGGCAGCTTGGTTTCCTGGCAGCCTTGGAGGCTGCTTTGTCAGTGAGGCCTGGCTGCAGGAGAAAGAGGACATTTTAAAATATGAGGTGCATTTCTCACCACCCCTCAGTATGGCTCAGGGAATGTCATTCTGCTGTATTTCTGGTTATTTTCCCTACTGAGTGGCAGATCAGACCAGGTGTCCAGATTTTGGCAGGCGAGTACTGTGCAAATGCAAAAGAAAATCACTGTTAATAGGGAAAACCTGGTTTGCAAATCATAACATTTCAGAACCAGAACAGATTTGGGCAACCCCAGAATATCAGAGTCAGGGAGATGGGCCAGAACTTTGGTTCAGCTCAGAAAAGTCAGGCAGGCTGCCCAAGGACATCGGGGACAAGCGCTGGGCCCTTGGACTCAGTCTGAATTCTCTCTCTTTTATATTTCATTATGCTTTATGCAAAGATGTGGCTGAGTGGCACTCTGCTGCTCATTTCTGTGAGAACCTGGGCAGGTGAGTGAACTGCTCTGAGCTCAGTTTGCTTGTCTATAAAATGGAGATAATAACAGTAGCTACCTCATAGGATCATCAGGAGGATTAAGTGAGTTACTAGATATAAAATTATAAAACTGTGCCTAGCATTTGCTGAGAGCTCAATCTAAACTCTTCTTCATGTTATAATAATAAAAATTGTTTGCTTTTATTACTGATTGTATGTTTACTCAGAATTGTTTTTGCAGGAATAATGATTCCCAGGGGTCATCTGGGCCTCCTGGTATCATACAGTGGGTCTATGATGGTTGGTGCATTTGAGTCTCTTAGGATTGTCATGACAAATTACCCCAAGCTGGTGTGTTTAAACAATAAAAATCTATTCTTTAACAATTTTGGAGGCCAAAAGTCCAAAGATAAGATGTCAGCTGGACCATGCTCCCTCTGAAGATTCTAGAGGAGCATCCTTCCTTGCCTTTTCTAGCATGTTATGGCTCCCGGCGAACCTTGACTTATTCCCACATCGTCCATTCTCTACGTCTATCTTCACGTGGCCTTCTCCCTCTAAGTATCTGTTCTTTCTGTGTCTCTTATAAGGACATTTGTCATTGAATTTAGTGCTCATTCCATCCCATCTCATCTCATCTTTGATCTCTTTGTGAGATCTTTAACTTTATTATGTCTGCAAACAGTCTTTTTCCAAATAAAATCACATTCACATTCATAGTTCTGGGATATGGAACACATCCTGTTTGTGGACACCATTTAACACAATAGCTGTTAAATGTGACCATTTAGCTGACCATTGTTGGGGTGAGAGCTGGGTGTTAGAAAAGGAACAAAGTGGCAGGAAGCCGGGCGCGGTGGTGCAAGCCTCTAATCCCAGCACTTAGGGAAGCTGAGACAGGAGAATCGCGAGTTCAAAGCCAGCCTCAGCAATGGCGAAGCACTAAGCAACTCAGTGAGACCCTGTCTCTACATAAAACACAAAATAGGGCTGGGGATGTGGCTCAGTGGTGGTGTGCCCCTGAGTTCAATCTCCAGTACCAAAAAAAAAAAAAAAAAAAAGTGGAAGGAGTTAAACCCATGGACTTGGTGTTGGTTGAACTTCATGTTAACCTACCATAGTCTTTGGTACTTAGAAGGACAGAAATGGTAGAAAGAAAAAACCGTGACTGAAAAGATCTATATCATTGTCTCATCAAAAAGGAAATATGAGTTGTGACTGGTAAATAAGGTAGACCCTCATTCATTCAGCAAACACTGATCAGGAGTCTACTGCACCTCTGACACTACTGTGTGTTACATGCCAGAGATATAAAGATGCAAAAGACACTGTCTCTAATCTTTTGGAACCAATAGTCTGGGGAGAAACTACAAGTAAATAAAAATTCATAATGCGATATGGTAAGTTCAAAGCTTGAGCTGTGCTCTGTCCATTACAAGAGCAGAGAAGAAGCAGGAACCTGGGGTGGGATGCGGGGAAAGAAAGGGGTATGGCCATGTCAGGTCAGGCTTCCTGGGGGTGGTGGAGGTGACACCAAGACAAATTTGGGAGAAAAAGTAAAGCTGAGAAGAAAGGGTGCTATGGAAGAGAGGGTAGGAAGGGGGAAAGGCTTAACAGCTGGGGGCATGAAACAGAACCAAAGGCACAGGGGCAAGTCAACAGATAGGACCCAGAGGCATCATAGGGTTCTTTTTCTTTCTTTTTTAAGTTTTTTTTTTTTTTCGTTGTCAATGGACCTTTTTTTTTATTTATATGTGGTGCTGAGAATCGAACCCAGTGCCTCACACATGCCAGACAAGCACTCTACCACTGAGCCACAACCCCCGCCCATCACAGGGTTCTTAGAGCAGGAGAAGGAGGAGCCAGTGCTTGTGAGTCCACAGAGGTAGGCAGAGAGGATTATGGGGAGGCCTACATGCCCTGGTGAGCATAGAGCATGGCTCTCGTGGCTCTTCTCTTTCTGGAAACCCTTCAGAGGTCACAGTATGTTAAGAATTTGAAGGAAGACCCATTTGCCTTGTAGAGGTCACACTTTGCTACTAGAAAGAATGTGAGTGAGGGGGCAGGAGAGAGCAGGATTCAGTCATGAGAAAACAAAGACCTGGACTTAGTTACAAAGATTTTGTGAGAGAAGGAGAGTCATGAGCTTATTGAAGAACAGAGGTAGCAGGCTGGGGACAAAACACCAACATTTGAACGTGCTGCAGACAGAGGCATTTATAAACAAGAGCAAGGCAAGTCAGGAGGCAGGACCAGGAGAGGCTACGTGATGGAAATGGAGAGCTTCAGGCGGAAGCTGAGGGTAGATGCTGTCCCATTGGTAAGTGGAAGAGCTATAATTCTAACGTCTCATTGAGGGAGAGGCTGGTCAGCAACCAGTGAAAGACTGATGGGCAAGATGATGATGGTTTTAGGTGCAGATTCTGACTTTGTAGATGTGCTCTGCAATTTTCTTCATTGTGAGCTGCTTCTGTGTTCAAATCAGTGTAGGCAGAACATGGTCCTGATGCAAGGAGGAGGTCTGGTGTGAAAGTGGGCAAAAAGAACTAGGTAGAAGAGAATCCAGTGAAAGACATGAGACAACTTAGAGGGATGGCCTTGGAGTTGAGCCTTATTAGAGAAGAAGATGGACCAGGAGGCTCTGATAGACTGAGAAGAGAAGGTAGCAATTGATTAGATCTTGAAATGTAGCATAGATCGCCTCCATATATGTGGTGCTAAGTAGTTATAACAATAACTTTAATTTTCTCATTTCAACCAAGATAACTTCAAGTTTAACTGAGTGAAGCTGCTGTGGTTCAAGAAAGGAAATTTCGATTACACGTTTTCCTAAAAATGAATGTGAAATTTTGTTGGTGTCCCCACAGGATTTTTTAAAATCCAGACTCCTTCAGGACTATCCTAGAGCAAGGAGTGCTGTTTGGCTTAGACGAAACACTGCTACATTCCCTGGTTTTTGCTTTGTTTCAATTTGTACCCTTCACATTTTTTGAAGTCTAAACTGAATGGGTCAAGGAAAAAGGAGGGTGAGGTGTGTTGACAACAATGACATTAGACACAGCTGGTGGGTCAGCCCTGCCAACCTGCTTGATGCAGTGCTCAGAGCTAGGAAGGCCTTCAGCCCCTGGCATGACATCTTCAACCATGCAGCTGTGGTCCCTGGCACATCACTATGTGAGCTTAGTGAGAGCCTTGCAGCCACTGAGTAGCTTTTGATTAGGACAAGATGGCCAGCTCGTGGGTCGGATTTAAGTCATGCTGCGAATGGTTAGGAGCAGCCATTTTTATCACTGTCACATTGACAGAGATTGTGTGATAGTCAGTTTTGCATGGCTATGACCAAAATACCCAACCAGAACAACTTAGAGGAGGGAAATTTTTTCTTGGCTCATGGTTTCAGAAATTTAGTCCATGGTGGGCCAACTCCATTGCTCTGGGCCTGAGATGAGGCAGAACATCATGGCGGAAGGACATATCAGAGGGAAGCTGCTCAGAACATGGCAGTCAGGAAGCAGAAAGGGGTAAGGGGAAAGAAAAGGAAGGGAGGAGTCACAGGGGAGATGAACCCTTCCCAGGTATACCTCCTGTGATCCACCTCCTCCAGCCACGCCCCATCTGCCTATAGTTACCACCCACTCAATTCTTTCAAACTAGGATGAATTGATTAGATTATGGCTGTATAATATAATCCTTCCACTTCTGAATACTCATGCATTTACAAAGGAGCTTTTGGGGGACACCTCATGTCCAAACCATAATAGATTTAAATATTCCATGTGATTTATGATTTTTTTTTTTTTTTTGGCTCTTGACCTTTAAGTTGACAATTACATTTTGTGAGCTCTTGACTCTTTTCATAGTTGTAATTTACCCAGAACTGTGCCCTCTACTCCTCTATGAAATGAGATGGAGTCATTATTTCCTGAGACTAGAATCCAAGGAACCTTTGAAGATGACTTTTATACCCTGTTCTTCTCATAGTTTCAGAACATGGAGTGTTCTGGATCCAAAAACGATTTTTGAAGCAAAGAACAAACAGAATGATGATCTGGGGTGGTGGGGAAAATGGATACCAGATATTCAACAAGCAGGTGGAGGAGTATTGTGTGTCCCATAGTGTGATGTCAGGGTCACCAGGATGAGTGGTCATGGCTACCAGGTCAGTGAAAACTAAAATTTTACCAACAGACAAACATTCTGTTGACTTAAGCCTGCTCTTCTGTTGATGAGCAAGTGCTCCTGTTTGGGGTAGCCAGTTCACTTGTTTTCAGACACCATGGCTGGATGCATATGAGTTTATCAAATTATTTCCTGACTTAGATTTTTATTGGAAGGCTGAAAGTGGGGAGAAAGAGGGTATTGGACATCTAGGAGGTGTGAGGAAACTGGAGAGGAGCCATCAGTGAGGGAGGGGAGAGAGAGGGAGGATCTTGTCACACATTTTTTCCTCTATTATGGAATAGAGTGATGAAAAATCAGGACAGTGAGAAAAGGAAAGAAGGGCATGGTTTAAATTCTGCTCTCATCAAGAGAGATAGGAAATAACCCAGCCTATGTCTTAAAATAGAGCAGTGCCTTGATTAAGTTCCAGGGACCCTTTCTTTATATAATGTTTTTGGGTATAAAACACACAGTCTAATACTTCTTCCTATCTTCTCCCTACTGAAAAAGCTCTTTACAGTGCATTGCTAGAAGTTTAGTTCCCTTCTTCAGCTCTCCTGACATGTACAGGACAACAAGACTTTCCACAAAGTCATGTTAAGAGGATTAATTAGTGGAAAATACAATATTACACTTCTATTAAAGATAACAGCTATGAAATGTTCTATAAGCCCTTGGGTATAAATATTCTGTTTCCTTTACATTTACAAATTAAATTAAAACTAGTGTGACCCATGTGGAAAAAAAAAGATAAACTCAACATCACACTACCACAATCTTGCTTAAACATAGAAAAAATAAGGTTGTGATGGCTTTGATAGGGTCAAACCTTGAAATGGAAAAAATCTTCATTGATAGAAGAAATTCAAAATGTGATGTTAAAATATTATATATTTCTGTAAGATAAAGAAAGATTAAGTTAAACATTGCTTACATTTGGTAGCAATTAAAATACAATGTAAAAACAACCCTCAATTAAAGGAAAAACCTTCGGAGGAGAGAGATTGATTAGTTGATTATGGGAATTGGCTCTCAGGATTACGGAAGCCAAGAAGTACCTATGATTGGCAATCTGCAGGTTGGAGACTCAGGAAAGGCGATAGTGTAATTAAGTGTGGGTCTGAAGACCGAAGAACCAGGGAAGCTGATGGTGTGACTGTCAGTCCAACACTAAAGGCCTGAGTACCAGGAACCAATGTCCAAGAACAGGCTTAGATAGGTGGCCCCACTCAAGGAGAACAAATTCCCCCTTCCTCTATCTTTCTGTTCTGTTTAGGTCATCCGTAGATAGGATGATGCCTAGTCACATTGGTGAGAATGATCTTTACCCACCCTACAAATCCAAATACTGATATCTTCCAGAAACACCCTCAGAGGTACACCCAGAGAAAACATTTTACCAACTAGTTGGATATCCCTTAGCCATGACAACCAGAGAGCTTCCACAGTCTAAAAGGAAGTCTGTCAAACCTTATTCTTGGGCCTTCCTGAGAGTACTATACTTTCAGAATTTAAGACATCCATACTTGTATTATGACTGTCATTGGGCAGATGTAGGGATCTAAACAAATGTGTCTACTCCCTCTTAAATCAGACACAACAGCCTCAATGAATTCAGAGATTTATGTGTGAATGAGTCATTTGACCATCTGCATCCAGCTAGGACTCTGATTAATTTTACCTAAATAAAAGTAGGAATCCAAGGGTAGGCAGTGAATATAGGGTATTCTATGTAATCACCTGATATTTAATAGCTTCCATGTTCTAGATCATTAGCATGAGCATCGTCTATGTGTGTAAGTATGTGTTGTTGAGAAGAAGTAGAATGAGTGAAGGTTCCTTCTAGGACTGTGTGCTCCTTAGGACTCAAGTGCCATGCACATTCTGAATTTCTGAATAATACCACCCAGCGTGTTATGCCCACAAGTGGTCATTGCTCTAAGTGATATCTAGTTCAACAAGCCAAACCTATCAATACACTGCTTGCTTGCCTTGGGCTGCTGAAGAGATACTCATTTGGAGAAATATACCTTTGACAAAAATTGAAGTTGAAGTTTTGGCTTATTGTCTCCAGCTGAGGCTTGTTATTGAGCCTTTTCAAGGTCAATGTCCCTATTCAGCTCATCCAAGTTGTATTAATTTTGTATTAAGTTTGTATTATTTTGGGGGCACCTTATGGCATGTGACCAAAGGTCTGTGCCATCTCTTCTCATGGAAACTCCACTAACTGAGGGGACATTATAATATCTCCTCTCTTACTGAATGCTATTTATTGGTTCATTCAGTTTTTTTAAAAAATTTTTTTTAGTTGTAGATGAACACAATACCTTTATTTATTTATTTTATGTGGTGCTGAAGATTGAACCCAGTGCCTCACACATGGAAGGCAAGTGCTCTACCACTGAGCCACAACTCCAGCCTAATTTATTCAATTTTTTAATAAATAATGCTTGCATATTATAGGTCAGTAGTCTGGGATTAGTCAACATAACATACTTTTTAAGCTCTAGAGATAAAATAGACATGTTCCCCATTCTCACACACTCAAAATCTAGCAAGAAAGATAGACATTCATTATATACTGGAAATTTGAATATATATATATAATGGAAACTAATTAAATTCATGATTTCATGCAAGTGAAGTGCTATAAAGAACCAGGTGCCATGGAAACGTATACCAGGGAGGTTTCCCTGAGGAAACTGAAGCTGATATATGATGGAAACATTTGTATATCTGTCTGCAAAATTAAAACTATTTTTATTGGCTTATAAGATGTGCCTGGAACCCATACCCCCCCCATTACTGTGCTCTGGTGGCCACCTGAGTAGTCTCATAAAGCCATTTCAATTTTCTCAGCATTTCTGAAGACCAGTGAGTCATTATGACAGGTGGGAAACTATGAGGACTGTGCACAGGTTAAGGGCTGGAGGTGACCCTACAGACTTTCTTCAACCTCAAGTCATGGCTGTTATAGGTTTTTACTTCTGGGTACTACAGAGTTTGAGAGAGCTAAATTCATTAAGAGCCTTCCTTTCTACTCTAGTACTGATAGGTAGGGTAATTCAGATTTCCACTCCCCTGTCAGATTGAGAGGAAAAGTCAAGTCAATATGGGTCTCACTAACAATGGCTTCTCATCCAAAGCTTCCTCTGAGAGCCTGGTTCATAAATCCTTTCCATCCTTTAGGAAGCTGTAGGTCTCCTCCGCCTGCTTCTGAGTGTGAGCGTTATGAGAGTCCCTTCCTGGCTGCCCCTGAATGATCCTCCTGTTTAATTCACTGTGTGGTTTCTTAACTGTGATGTTCTCTTTGCTACAGTGCTAGTTGGTGCCTCTTAATGTTCTCATGTTAACTTGGGTCTATATTCTCTCATTTTGTTGAAACAGGGCAGCCATATGCTTTGAATTATTGAGAACATTCATTCTTGTAGTCTTTTCCCCACTGAGTCAAATTTCCAGTTTACTACAATCAACTCACCACCCTCTGGCACTTGTCAGACCTCTTCTGAGAAAGGAGAGGATGAAGAAACTGTATGAACAATACCACCAGGGAATACCCACCTACGGGCTCCTAACACACAGTTCTTGTTTGGCAGTGTGGCTCTTGGAGAAAGAGGTTCAACCTAGGTGCAGGGACCTCACATCTCTGAAAGCAATGCAGATCGTCTGGGGGAGGGGGAGCCCAATCTATTACACACGAGTTTAAAATTTCCAAAGTTTTGTGTGGGAGCTGCTGTTATAAATCCTGTTATCTGTTAATGGGATTTGGGCCTGAAACACCCACATGCTGCTTTGAAATTTTCCTCCATCTGTTCATTTCTGCAAAACTTATTTATTTATTTAGGACAAGGAAGTGGCCTATGAATGTCTCTAGATAAACAATTAGGATTGTAGATCTGAGGAGAAAATAGATAACTGTCTCCTGGGGGGGTCTCCTCATATGTGTCTTCTTACATCCACTCCTCTGGGGTCTTCAGGTGAGAAGGTTCTGGTAGAAGTGGACTTGAAGGAACCATTAACAGCACTGTGTAGACTAAAACATGATCAGCAAGAGTTGTCACTCAACAACTGAAAATAAGATCAAATCGATACTTCAGAGACTTACCTATCTATAGATGCAATTTAGGCCTCATTCAGGAAGGGACCAATTCTTTAATTTGTCTTTGGGAAAAACCTCAACATAAACACTGGTTTATTTTATTTTAATTCAACTTTTGTAATTTTCCTCTCATCTTTTGCTTATGGGTGGACTAACCTAGAAGGCTTTTTCCTCTCCACATAACTTTCCTTTTCTTTCATGAAAAGTGAAGTTTTGGCCCTAATTCCAACCCTTAGGCTTTTTGACCCATTTTTGACCAATGTGGGCAGAATGGGGCTGGAGTTTTGCAGCCCTGACTCCTTCTCTTGTCTGCTATTCTTAGCCAAGATGCTTCTACAGACCCAGTTTTCAGAAGAAAATTGGAGTGGTAAATCTTATAGTTATTTTATAACTAGAAGGCAATTTTTGGATATTTATTCCTTCAACAAAAATATTTCCTGAGTGCTCAGTAGAACCTAGGGTATACTGGTAGGTGATTAGGATATAGAGGTGAGAAGATACATAAGGCTTTTACACCTAAGGAACTTACAGACAAGTGGAAGAACCTATATTAAACAAATAAATATACATACACATATAATTTCCAGTTGTGGTAAGTGTTGTAAATAAAAGTTCAGTGAAAGATTACAACTGAGGGACTGATTGAGATGAAGAGCTTCCCAGAAGAGGTGACTTTCAGTCTAAAAGGTGGTATTTCTCCATTATGTTCATGTTTTACTTCCACTAAGGGCATAATGGAGAATTAACAACAACTGTTACTACTTTTAAAATAAAATTTGGCTGAATGTCTTTCTAGTTTTTTCCCCTTTGGTGCTTGATTATGAAAACCAAAAAAGTACAAAACATCTAGAGATCAAGTACCTCTTGAGATGATGTTTTCAGTGTCTAAGTAACTCATTTAGAAAGTGCTAGATTCAAAGTTCTACAGATCAGTCTTTTCTACAAAGGTGATGAGGTCTAGGAAAGGTAGAGAGGGTAGAGAAAAGAATTTGTTGACATTAAGACTCCAAGAAGACAGTAGAGAAACCTTTCTCCTCCATTCCTTCAGGTAACACCAGCCCATCTGTGGAGGTGGGGAGTAGATGTAGAGGAAGGAAACTTGTGACAATACCTGGCTTGAGGTCTGTTGGGGCAGGCCCCAAAATGGCTGTAGTTAGGCTCCCTTGCAGAGACTTTCCGTGGACTGTTATGTTTTTAGTGTGTAGCCAAGGCTGAGAACCAGCCATGTCATGGTTGTCAAGGCCAGAAGCCCTCTGATTCAGCATATATAGAAGAGGTGATAAACATTAGCTTGTGAGCATGCACAGCTCCCCCCACATGTAACCTGTTGGCAGTGTGCCTTCTTCGTTTTACCTGCACATAAAAAGGGGCTATGAAAAAGATTCCGGGCGAAATGGCTAATGGAGGCTGGCTAATAGCTATGGCATCTCTGAATAAAGGATAACCAGTATTCCCACTGTCCCTTGCATATCCTTTTACCTGCTGAAGCCCAAATCTGTTTCCTGGGTCAGAGCCCCCACTTGACAGGGACCTCCCAAGAAAAGCTTTGAGATCCACTCCTTAGAAACACCACACTTAGATGAGTGTTTCTCTAAGACTCTGTGAAGAAGAGAGAGTCCTGGATAGAACTGAGTACCACCATATTTACAGCTTGGAGTGGGTTGAAGAATCTATGCTCCCATCAAGTTCCTAGGCAATGTCCATGCTGCTGGGCCTGTAAACAATCTCTAAGTTCTATCTCTTGTTTCTTTCCCTGGTTTCTCTCTGCTTTCCTCAACTTTCTCATTTCTCATATGGAACTTGTTTTTTCCCACACTTATTCTGACAATTCCTCCTTTCTATAATTCTATCTGACCCCAAGCTCCATTTCAGCTCACAATTGGGTCATTTCTGGAAGGAGCAAAACGAATATTTTCTCTTTGTTTTCCTCATAATAGACAGTACATCTGGAGGCTAAGGGAGCAGATAGGGTTACCCAATATCTAGAAAAGATATCCTTTCTTCTTGTGTCTTTAAGTTTCCATCAGGATTTCTTCAGCCTTATAGTTTTACAACTATGGAATTGTTTTTATTTTCACAAATAATTTCATCATAAAATACATTGGTTATGAAACAAAATTTTGTAATACCTATGTGGGTTCCCCTTCGTAATTAGATTTCATTATTGCTTTAGTGAAATGTTTGGAAATCATTTGACAACAAGCTTAGGGAACTCAGAAAGGATATAGAGTGATGATTTATGAATTGTGGTTTGGATTATGTAGTTGTACTAATAATGGCCTAGTGTGGTGCTGTCCAGTATAATTTTAAATTTTTCTAGAAGCCACATTTTTAAAAAAGTGGAATGTAATGGGTAAAATAATTTCAACAGTATACTTTATTTAACATACTGTATCCAAAATCTTCAACATGCAATTTCAACATGTAATCAATATAAAAACTACAAATGAGAAATGCACAGTGTTTTGTGCTAAGGTTTTGAAATATAATGCACACTCTATTTACAGCACATCTTGATTTAGATGGGGCACATTTTAATTGTTTGACAGCCACATGTAATTAGTGGCTTCTGAATTAGATATTGGTATAGAGTATTGTTCTCTGTTTTCCATTTGGCTCCTGGGTTCACTGGATTTTTCATCAGAAAGCTAAGAGGATCTTTCAATATTCTTTAGTCCAAATCCCATTATTTAACAGATAAATGAGTCAGGAAAAGAGGTAACTTGCCAGGATACACAGTAATCTGGGGACATAGTGGGCTCCGAGTCCATGTCTTCTACTCCCTGGCTAAAGCTTTCTAGTACAGACTGCATTTAGTGGGGGTGGTAACTCATGACACTTGTCTAGACAAGGAACAGGCCAATCTATGCCAAGGCTGCATTCTGTGTTTTGCCTCTGACTTGAGATAGAATCAATCTCAAATTCTTCCCCTAACAAATTAACTCACTCACTTGTTCATTGATTTAGCCAGCCAGCCATTCATTCATTTGGCAACCCACAACCTGCTAGACGCTGGGAATGCAAATACACTGTAGAGAAACTCTGTCCACAGGGAGACAGACAGGAATTACAGCATGCATTGCAGCATCACCTTTAAACAGTGTGTTAAAAGGTTCAACCAGAATGTGGGTAGGATTCTAACAGTTCTGAGACCATCACAGAGGGAATGAACTAAAGGCATGTTCTGTGAAATGACAGCAGTGCAGAGGAGAATCTGACAGAATGACAAAGACCATTGACAACCAGACTGAAATTCAGACCTTTATTCATTTTTATACATTAAATGGTTACTGAGCTTGTTTTAGGTTCATTTCGGAAATCCAGTGACATGGGAGACACAGTTTGCGTATCAAAGAAGATTGCCATCTAGAGGGGAAACAGGTCCAAATCAGTGTATTAAAATGAAGAAATAAATCACAAACTATGAAGAGAGGTCAAGAAGCAACATGGTAAGGCACAGAATGAAGCTTTGGGACATTGGTGGGCAGAGAAGTGGTATATATTAATTAGACCAGCTGTTTTCACCTTAGCAAGAACACCAAATGTGTAATGGCTCAAAGACAAATTGTTTTTTCTCACTCACATAGAATCTAAAATGACTAGTTCCTGACCAGCAGGTGGCTCTTTCCCACACAGGGATTCCAGGTCCGCGGCCCCTTCCATTTTGCAGCTCCTCAATTTTTAACATATCGTTTCCATGGTCACCATGGTCTTCTGCATCAAGATTTTCTTTTCATGGAGATTAGCAAGTCTGTCAGTGATGCCTGTGATTTTTGCTCACCGTCTGGTATGATTTGGATATGAGGTGTCATCAAAAACTCATGATTAGATGCTAAAAGCTGTAACCTAATAGGTGGATTAATCCATTTAGTCGATTAATCATTTTAAAGGACTATAGTACTAGGTGTTAACTATAAGCAGGTAGGGTATGATTGGAGGAAGTAGGTCACTGGTGGTGTGCCTTTGGGGTTTGTATTTTGTCCCTCTGCTTCCTGACTGTCATGAGCTGAGTGGCTTTTCTCCACCAGGCCCCTCCTCCATGCTGTCCTGCCTCACTTTAAGCTCAAAGCAAGAGTCAGTCGACTACGGATTGAATCTCTGAAACTGTGAGCCCAAAATAAACTTTTCCTCCTTTAAGTTGTTCTTGTCAGATATTTTATTCACAGTGGCAAAAAACTGACCAAGACACTGTCACTTGAAACATAACTGTAAGGGAGGCTGGGAAATAAAGTCTAGACAGAAATGCCAAGAATGCCCAGGGAAATGTGTCCACCTAGGTAGAAGAAAAAATAGCTTGATAACCATCTAGCTAGTTTCTGCTCCAGATTCAAAGGTCTAAAAGGATATATACCAATGCAGAATAAAAGGAAGAATGTTCTTGAGAGAGAAAATGATATGTTAGGAAACTGAAATATGAACAGTGTGGCTAAAGCTCAGAGAGGAAGTAATATGAGAGAATGGTGAAGAAATGGGTAGGGTTCAGATTGGAGAGAGGGTTTTGGATTTCTAAATTATTATGGTGAGGTATACGTAACATTGACTTTACCATTTGAATTACTTTGAAGTGTACAGTTCAGTGACATTACATACATTCATAGTATAGCCATTGTAAATATCACACGACCAGGAGAAGATGAATTAAGCCACTCGGCAAGGCTTTATTGGAATGCGCCCTCAAACCAAATCCCCCGTCCATCAGAGCAGGTCGGGAGAAATGGCGTGGGAGATTCCGTGCATAGAAAATTTCAAGAAAACCCAGTCAGGAAGGGGAGGGCTTGGGTACAGGAAGAGAAGGCCAGAGTCCTTCCTGATGGGTCAGGAAAACTCGCTGATTGACAGGAGGCGTGTCCACTAGTGACGTCACATCTGGCTTGCAGCTCCGCTGACCAGCTTCCTTATTTGGGCATCTTGGACCCTGACCAAACCTGACAGCCATCATCACCAACCATCTCTAAAACATTTTCATCTTTCCAAACTGGAATTCTGCACCCATGACCCATGAACTCCCTATTCTTCGCTCCCTCCAGCCGGCGTTACCTCTTTTCTACTTTCTGTCTTCTTGAATTTGACTACTCTAAGGACCTTACAAGAGGAATCAGGGTATTTGTCCTTTTGTGATTGGCTTATCTTATTTAGCATAATGTCCTCAAAAGTTTGTTTATGTGGTAGTATGTGTAAGAATTTCCTTCCTAAGGTGGAATAATACTCCATTATATGCAAATAGCACGTTTTGTTTATCCATTCATCCATCAATGGACATTTGAGCTATTTCTGCCTTTAGGCTATTGTGAATAACACTGCAGTGAACATTAGTGTACAGAAACCTGTTTGAATCCCTGCTTTCAGTTTTTTTGGGTATATGCCAGAGAGAAATTGCTGGATGATGTGGTAATTCTGTTTAATTTGGGGGGAACTGCCATATGGTTTTCTATAGTGGTGCCTCATTTTACATTCCCATCAGCAGTTTTCAAGGGTTCCAATTTTAGTGATGTTGAACATCATTTCATATACTTATCGGTCATTTTTGTTTTCCTTGGACAAATATCTACTCAAGTCCTTTGCCTATTTTAAAAATTGTCTTTTTGTTGTTGAGGAGTTTGAGATTCTATTCTAAATGCAATTGCAAAACATCTTGAAGCTGTGGCAGGGGAGTGACATGAGCCAATTCTCATTTTAGGAAAAAGTGATTCCTTTATCTGGGTGATTGTGTGATTTTCTTCAGCAACACCTGCTACTGAGTCCAACAGGGTGGAGGTGGGGATACTGATGACAATATTAATCACAGGAGTCCTTGATCATGATGTGCAAAAATGTAGTGTAATTGGTTCAGAAGTCCTGGGTTCTACCTATCCTCCCACAAACTTCAACCATGTCCTGTATTTGTATGTTCCCGCTGACATGTTCCGTGTTTCCCGTATATTGGGGCTACTTTGGGGTTGGGGTGGGCATGAAGACAGCTCTAAGAGGGGAAAGGATAGATTTCCAGCTCCAATGATTCTTAAAAGGCCTGACAGGGGCAGACCAATTAGTGCAAGTGGTGGTATTTGTTGCTCTGAGTATGGAAGACGCCTGTTCCTTGGGAAGTTGGTGACATTGCTAATTCATTTCACACCAGCCTGACAGGAACAGCTGGATGGGAGTAAGTGATCAGTGATGGAGAAGCAATAGGAGTTCCCCTCTCCTGAGAGTCAGTTCTTCTCACCTCTTTTATTTCTGATACATTAAATCCAGAACTCAATGTTCAACTTAATGTGGTATTTTATAATTGTTTTCGTTTTCTATACTCTGTTTTCCTCCTGAATGCTCTTGATTATTCAAGTGGCAATGGGTCTCCATCTTTACTGTATCAGTATCACCTGTAGGGTGTGTGGAAACACCCAGTGCTGGGTGGACCCGCACAAATTCAAAAGTGCACTTGAGAATTTGAATTTCCAACAAGTTCCAGGTGTTACTGCTAATCTGGGCCCACTATTTGAGAACCACTGCATGAAGATAATAAGCATGGCCCTTTGGGGTCATGGAGCAAGTTAATTAAGGCTCCTTAAAACAATGGCAATTTGGGGGCTGGGGTTATGGCGCAGTGGTAGCGTGCTCGCCTAGCACGCGGGAGGCACTGGGTTCGATCCTCAGCACCACATAAAAATAAAATAAAGCTATTGTGTCTACCTACAACTAAAAAAAAAAAAAAAATAACGGCAATTCTAGATGCTATTCACCAGTGCCTGGAGGTAGACTGCCCACCTCTTTGGAAACATTTTCTCCTGTACTGCTGTGTGTTCATGTGTGTGTGTGTGTATACATATTTGAACATGCCTGTATATGTGTGAACACAGACATGCAACCTGTGACATTCAAGGACTCTTCAGTATCATTGCTTTTCTGAGTAGAAACATCAGGGGATAAGTCCCTGGCACTGATGTGGTTGGGGGAGATCCATTTCCCCTCCTTGTTTTATGTGGTGAAAAGGAAAAATGATATTGTCTGTTTCTCCAGAGTGCATGAGAATTAGCACCTCTGAAAACTTCTAACTAAATTCATTCAATTCATTGAAAAATATTAATTGAACATCTGCATTCCAGTTCTGTTCTACATACTAAAGATATAGCAGTGAACAAAACAGTAAGTTCCTGGCCAAGTGGAG